>CP139504.1:94248016-94282391 GCA_021014915.2 Artemisia tridentata subsp. tridentata
TGGCTTGTTTCCTTATCTTCGTCTCTCTTTACATTTAACGACCGTTAGACCTTTTACCATTAAGTACTAACAACCGTTAGACGCTTATTGTGAAATAATTAAATTATAACATTTATATTAATTATTGAAACATTGAATCTTATACGCAATGCATGCAATCTCATAGTCTCATGTTCGAATCCGGTCATACGTATATTAAATATAGTCCACAAACTAACAACTGAGGTATCCTGTAACCGTTTCAAATGATTAACCCTAACTACCCCCAAATGTATACCTAGTGAGACTTGAACCATATACCTCTTGTGAAGAGTTTAGGTGTTTTACCACTTGCCCATTTGGAAAATGGTCATTATTGAGTCGATGTGTTCCCTGAACCCATGTGGAGAGTAACAAATTTAGGTGTTTAACTGAAACATACAAACTTATTGTTAATATACGGGCTTGCTGATAATGATAATTGTTCATAGCTAGTGTTATTAATAATAACTAGTAAATGTAGTTTTGATGAGCTGTTAAGATACAGAATAACGACCGTTAATGCATGTAACGTTACGTCCATGAAGAATTTACCTCATGAAAATAGATTTTTTTTTTTTTTTATTTATTTATTTATTTATTAAATGAACCTAATTTCTAACAACTAAACACCAACACATTGTTCAATATGATGTTATGTTATAAATCATCTTCGTCATTTTTTTTTCTTTGTCTAGACATGGCATAATATAAGAAGAGACGGTGACACGGTGTGTCACATTCCATCATAACCTTAGACATCTTAACTAAAATTACTGACATCAATACACTCGTGTGAGCATAAATTATTAGTTTGAATTCACCTACTTCCATTTCTTAATCTATTACATATGCACACTGATACTGATATAATTAGAGTTGAAGTGTTTAGATACACTCATACTGATATAATTAGATTTAATGGTGACCACCAAGAGACTGAGGACACCACTGTCACATAAGCTTTCTCTTTTAAGGACAACTTTATGACCAACTTAGTGTAATAAGGAGACTGAGGACACTACCAAAAACATACCCCACTTAACCATTAAATAAATACACACTCACATACAACAAGAGGATACAACTCGGTCGGATTCACGATCGAGTTCTCTCTTTTTTTGGCACAAGACGCGTCGGGCTGGGAGAGGTGTAAAGGGTGGGACGCGTCCAAAATGGAGGTCGACCACGTTGGACGACAGACCATTACACTTGGTCTAACATGTTGCCTGATGACCGTAAGATAGATTAAACAAAGAAAACCATATGATTAAAAAAGAATCTTATTATCATTTCAATAGGCATAACAAGAATATGAACAAAAACAAGGTCAACATAGACAAAGAAACAAACATAAAATTCCGACCAGCCCTATTAGTTTAACAAAATTATTTCTGTATTTTATTAATCCAAATTTTTTAAAACTAAGTAAAACTGTATACTTTATACTTTATCATTGCACTTCCTTCATCTGCAGGCGCTCTCAGATATTCTCATTGAATCATTCCGTTCTTCACAAATCTTTTATTTCTTAATCTTATTAAACTTAAATATATTTTCATTTGTACCATGTATCCCAACAATCCATTGAACTAACTTCATTAACGTAAATAACCAAAACCAGAACCATGTCTGCACAAAAACTTATAATCATCATGTTCCTTGTTGTATTCACAGGTAAATGAACTTTATGTTCTAAATTTGCCAAAATGTTTTTCGATTTAACTTTTTATAAGTATCTTTTTTTTATGCAATTCAGGAAAAGAAACCAGTGCAGACTCACTTGATGCGGACAAGGAGGTGCTGATCAGCCTGAGATCATTTCTGATGCAAGGAAGCAAAGTGAACCAAGGAAACTATAACCAATGGGATCCACACTCGCAGTCACCGTGCAACTGGCCAGGAATATCGTGCTCCAGCAACCGAGTCACTGGTATCAACCTCTCCAAGAACAACATCACAGGAAGCATATTCAACAACTTCTCGGCTTTGACGGAGTTGACCCACCTTGACTTGTCAACAAACACAATCCTTAACAGCCTGCCTGCAGACTTGGGTAACTGTCAAAACCTTAAAGTATTGAATCTGTCACACAACATGATCGAGGGCGAGCTTAACATGGTCGGACTTAGGAGTCTGGAAGTTCTTGATTTATCAGTCAACAGACTGTCTGGAAACATTTTCATGAGCTTTCCCATGATTTGCAACAGTTTGGTCGTTGTTAATCTTTCGGCGAATAATTTCTCGGGTGAAATAGGACGTTCGATTGAAGGGTGTCCGAAGCTGGAGTATGTTGATTTAAGCACAAATTTCTTGACTGGAAACTTATGGTTTGGTTTCCAAATGTTTAAGGAGTTCCGAGTCTGTGAAAACCGGTTAAACGACACGCTCCCGACATGGATTTTCAAGGGAAATTGCAGTTTAGAGGTGATCGACGTGTCAGAAAATGGGCTCACTGGTGAAATCCCCACGTCTATTTCAAATTGTAAGAATTTAACAATCTTGAACTTTTGGGGAAACTATTTTTCCGGGAAAATTCCTGGAGAACTAGGACTTATTCCGAATCTGCGACAAATTATCTAAGGCAATAATATTTTTAGCAACGAAATTCCGATTTCGTTAATGAATTTGAAAAACCTTGTGTTATTAGATTTAAGTCGAAACTACTTTGGAGGCGAAATACCTTCGATTTTTGGACAACTCACTCAGCTCAAAACTCTTCTACTTCATTCGAACATGTATATGGGCGGGTTACTGTCATCGGGTATACTTGGGCTACCGAATATTTCAACGTTAGACTTGAGCTACAACAACTTGTTAGGTCCTTTACCTGTCGAAATCGCTCAAATGGCAAGCTTGAAATTCCTATTCCTTTCAGACAATCAATTTTCGGGTAGCATACCTTCAGAATACGGGAACGTGCAATCCCTTCAAGCTTTAGACGTTTCGTGCAACCAACTAACTGGATCGATCCCTTCAAGTTTTGGACAACTGAAGTCTCTATTATGGTTAATGCTCGGAAACAATTCGTTCACGGGTCAAATACCACCAGAGTTAGGGAATTGTAGCAGCTTGTCATGGCTAAATCTTCAAAACAACCAACTTTCGGGTCCGGTCCCACCAGAGCTGATCAACATTGGGAAAAATGCAACACCGACTTTCGAAATAAACCAAAAAGACGATCTAATTGCTGATTCGGGAGAGTGTTCGACTTTGCGAAGATGGATACCCGCAGATTACAAACCTTTTAGTTTTGTGTATGAGGTTCTTACAATGAAGAAATGCAGAAGTTTATGGGATAAGATACTTAAAGGATACGGGATTTTCCCGGTTTGTTTGCCCAATTCTAATGTTCGAGTACAACAGAGATCAGGCTACATTCAGTTTAGCGGGAATCGGTTATCGGGTGAGATACCGCTTGGTATCGGGACAATGGATGATATCAGTATGCTTGATCTAGGAGGTAACGAATTTTCGGGTACACTTCCTGATGAAATCGGGGAAATGGCGCTCGTTATATTGAATGTTTCTCAGAATAAGTTCTACGGTCATATCCCGATGCAGCTCGGTAATCTGAAGTGCTTGCGCGGTCTTGATTTGTCCTATAATAATTTCTCGGGTACGTTTCCAACCAGTTTAAACAATTTGGCTGAATTGAGCAGCTTCAACGTGTCATACAATCCGTATATCACGGGGTACATTCCAGAGATGGGACAACTTGCTACGTTCGAGATCTGGTCATTCCTCGGTGATCCGTTGTTGCATTTGCCTTCTTTTATAAAGAATTCAACCAACACTTCGTCTGTTACCAGTGATGGGACATCAAGACGACGGAGTTGGGGGCCACTATTCGTTTTGGCGTCTCTGTTGCTAGCATTCTTCGTGTGTGGTATCATGACGATCATAATCTGCTTTGCAACCAAGGCCACAGCAAATCAGCCTCAATCACTGCTGCGGGATACAAAGCCAGGAACCAGATACGAAGATGACTCATCACCGTGGTTATCGGACACGGTGAAGGTAATTCGTTTAGACAAAACGGCCTTCACCCACACGGATATTTTGAATGCAACAGGGAATTTTTCTAATGACAGAATCATAGGAAGGGGTGGGTATGGGACGGTTTATCGGGGAGTGTTACCGGACGGGAGGGTAGTCGCGGTAAAAAAGAAGCTAAGAGAGGGTTTAGAAGGGGAAAAAGAGTTTAAAGCCGAAATGGAGGTACTAACTGGAAACGGGTTCGGGTGGCCCCACCCGAACCTCGTGACACTTTACGGGTGGTGTTTGGATGGGTCAGAAAAGTTGTTGGTTTACGAGTACATGGAAGGTGGTACTTTAGAAGATGTAATTCCCGACCGAGTTGGGTTCCCATGGAGGCGACGAATCAACGTTGCAATTGATGTAGCTCACGCGTTGGTGTTCTTACACCACGAGTGTCGTCCTCCAATTGTGCACCGAGATGTAAAAGCTAGCAATGTGTTACTAGACAAAAAGGGGAAAGCCCGTGTGACGGATTTTGGGTTGGCTCGGGTGGTTGATGTTGGCGGGAGTCATGTCAGCACAATGGTGGCTGGGACAATTGGGTATGTAGCACCGGAGTATGGCCAAACATGGAAAGCCACCACAAAAGGTGATGTGTACAGCTATGGTGTGTTGGTGATGGAGCTAGCGACCGGGAGGCGGGCGGTGGAGGGAGGAGGAGAGTATCTGGTGGAGTGGTCGAGAAGGGTGATGGGGCGACGGTCCATGATCCCAGTGTCACTCCTGGTGTCGGGGCTAGCTGAGGGAGCGTCAGAAATGCGCGAGTTGTTGCGATTGGGAGTGAGGTGCACAGCTGATGCACCTCAATCTCGGCCAGATATGAAAGAGGTGCTAGATAAGTTGATACAAATTTCTGCTAGGTGCAAAGGATTTTAGTCATGGGAATGTAAATCTAGTGAATTTATGTTGTCTAAAAATATTGTCTCATGTGTTAAAACCTACATGAATGTTGGGTTTTAGATGTTATAAAATATATGATCCAACAAAAATCGTAATAGATGGAGATATTTTGAGGTAAACCAAAAGTAACATATAACTAAAAAAAGTCTTATATTGATGTTCTCCATTAATATCTTATACATTTGGGGATATATTAGTTATGTCAAGCAATTAATATTTGTGTTCCTTTGTTTATTCACACGTGACTATACACACAATTTGTTGCTTGGCTATGCAAAGAATATATCCCATTTATACAACCATAACTATAATTCATAAAAATTTGGGAGAATCCAACAAATATTATAACCAAAAGTGGTGATATTACAAGTATGTAAAGTAGATCAGCAACATTGAAAATCCAACAAGTTACACTTTTGTTGTTGGGTTGTTGATGAACATATAATCATCATTTTTTTTTCTGGTGGTACTATCTTGTTTTTGAAAGCACAAGCATTCTGTTAATCTTTGCTTTCAGAAACAACAAAAGCCCTTTTAAATATTATATAGTTTATATAATATCGAACCAAAATTTACAGGGAAGGAAAAGCCTTGGCTTCAAATTGTGTAAAGTGTGGGCTTTCATAAGCAACTTGAAGCAGTTCTTCATCGTTGTATGAATCCCGGTAATTCTCCAAGTTTACATCTGAATTTATGAGAGCCGAAATACAAAGATCTTTCCTCCATTGTTCTATGCGCGGGAATCCAACATAATCTCCATACTTATCACAGTACTGCAACATCACATCCTAAATCAGTTTTTTTGCTTCAGACTAGGTAACGGGTCAAAATGGGCTGGGACGGATCAACCCACAAACGCAATACTGGTAATGTGTTAATTATGAGTTTTAATTTATTATCAAAATAATATCATTACATTTACAATCTAAAGTTTATAATAAAAAGATTAAGGATTTCACACCATTTGTCCTATTTGACTCGCTCCCTTTTAGTTCATTTTTGACCCGTTTTAGATAATAGGCGACGCAAAATGACAGTGTGCGAATTCTGTTACCTCAAAATCGGCTATGTCATGAGTATAATGTTTGGGAATGCCAGCAGCTTCTCTAGATTGATAAAAATCTTGAACGGATTTCATCATCTCATCTCGTGATGGCAAACTTCTTTTGCCAGACAACAACTGAGCTATCCATATTGCTTGCGATTCAAAGAATGGGAACCCTATAATCTACATCAATCAAAACCCTCCAAAATAAGTTAAAGTAACAATCTTTTAAGTTTTAATAGTTTATTAAGTATTATTTAGTTCACATCAAGAAACAATATGATATAACTTTTAGTTACCTTTCTTGGAATGCCTATAAAGGAGAGAGATGGTGCAAGGTTTGGAGGAAAAGTATGTTCATATAATGGTCCCACTCTGTCATCATCAATACCTACTATTCCTTTGGTGTCAAGATATGGGAATGAATATGAATACCTGCATGCATATATCATATACAGTATATACATGAAGCTTGTGTAGCAATAAAGTGAAATCAATGGTAACTTTTTAGATTTTTTTTTACCCTGTGCAGTATATGATCGTGTCTGCTGTGAGCCATGAACCGTCAACGAAGACAATACGTCCATCTTCATGTAAGGTTTCTATCTGTAACATGTTAAAAACGACATTAAACTTGTGAAAATATAGGAAGATGTTTTCAGGAAATTGATATATGATATATCATACAGTTGGATGAAGATGTAGATTATCATGTTTGGAGATCACTTTCGATAGACCCTCTGAAACAGGAAGAGATTTGGAACTAAGGTGGATCTCTTTAGCTACATTCACTAGCTCCATCGATATATCCTGCCCACTAAGTGAGTTCCCCACCACAACCACCACCTACAAGTACCCGAGTTCTTTAGACTACATATACTCAATACACATAAATACACTATAAAGAAGCTCTATTTCTAGAGCAAGGTTAGTACTTTTAGGGTAATGTTAGTTACCTGGTTGTGAAATGGCTCTGGAACTCTATAAAGGTGGCTATGCATTTGCTTTCTTTTCCATGTATCCATTCCTTTTATAGAGGGCAATCTAGGATGGGAGTAGTGTCCGGTAGCCACAACCACAGCATCAAACACCTCTGATGTCACCTTATCAGAATCTTTAGCTTTGCTCTTAACAACCCATTTTAAATCTTTACCAAATCCTCCATATTCCAACATCCCAACATAATCTACTTTGGTATTGAACCTAATCATCTCCCTCAAACCAAAAAATTCACAAAAGTCTTTAAGGTACGATAGAAGCTCACTGTGACCAGGGAATCGCCTTGTATCCCTACCTTTTTTTATCAAAAAAGGAAAATCAGTGAACCCCATTATCTCTCTAGGGGACGTGAGCCTTAACGACTCATAGATGCTACTATGGGGATCTTGATCTTCAACTTTAGGGTCATAGAGCCATTGGCCTCCAACATCATGATTTTGTTCCAAAACCACCACTTTGTGACCTTCTTTTTTGAGCTCCCTTGCGGCTACCAGCCCAGATGGGCCAGCACCAATAACACACACGTACCTCGGTGGATTCCTCAGTGAAACCATTTGTGCGAGTGTCTTTGAAGGGTGAGTGAGTTGAGTGCATATTGTGTGAAGGTTGGGAGGTGTTTTATAGTGAAGTTATTTTAAAAAAGGATTGCTTCTAAAGGAAAACAAAGTTAGAAAAACCGTTTCTTACAACATTGTCAATTTAGAAGTTAGTTGTAACTAAAATGATTAGTGATTTTTATTTCTCCTTTTTAGCATATGTTAAATCTGTTTAGCTTTCTAATTATGCATTACATGCAATCATATGCTATAAGGGTACGAACGTAGGAATCGTAATCATAGTTAACAATAGATTTTGTTAATTAAAGTGCATATTGTTAGCTACCAACACAACTTGATCATATACACAAGTTAGACATACAAATTGAGGGGGTCCAACACCATTATTCCATTAATGTAGTTTGTCTTGCAAGCCTTCATACTAATTGGTTGGTTCCTAGTTTTTGCCTCTACCTTTTTTTTTTTTTTTTTTTTTGAACAATGCCTCTACTTGATTATAGAGTAATGTTATATCTGTGTCTCTATAAACCATCAACTTTATTCCTTTCTCTTTTGTTATAAACCAACCTCTATTCTTCAAAAAATGTGAAGCTAACACTATGTTTTGTAGGGAAATTGTGTTTGTATGCCAATATTGGTATGTAATATTTTCTTTCAAAATGTTGATAACTTAACAACGCTAATCGATTTATAAGTCCTTTTCAAAGAAAATATGTGGAAGTCAGTGATCAAACTGACTCAGTTGGCCGCCCGAACTATTTTCTGTTTAGCTTTCTAATTATGCATTACATGCAATCATATGCTATAAGGGTACGAACGTAGGAATCGTAATCATAGTTAACAATAGATTTTGTTAATTAAAGTGCATATTGTTAGCTACCAACACAACTTGATCATATACACAAGTTAGACATACAAATTGAGGGGGTCCAACACCATTAATGTAGTTTGTCTTGCAAGCCTTCATACTTGGTTGGTTCCTAGTTTTTGCCTCTACCTTTTTTCTTTTTCTTTTTTTTTTGAACAATGCCTCTACTTGATTATAGAGTAATGTTATATCTGTGTCTCTATAAACCATCAACTTTATTCCTTTCTCTTTTGTTATAAACCAACCTCTATTCTTCAAAAAATGTGAAGCTAACACTATGTTTTGTAGGGAAATTGTGTTTGTATGCCAATATTGGTATGTAATATTTTCTTTCAAAATGTTGATAACTAGCAACGCTAATCGTTTTATAAGTCCTTTTCAAAGAAAATATGTGGAAGTCAGTGTTCAAACTGACTCAGTTGCCCGAACTATTTTCTAGTTGGTGAAGGATTAACTGATATTAAGATGAAAAAAAACATTTGTCCTTCACAAGGGGGTCGGTGAGTCTAAGTATGTTCCCTTGGCTTGAAGTTGGGGCAATCTCTGTGGGGACTCCCTAATATTTAGCAACTCTTATGTTTTAAAATTATTGAGTATAATTTTAACTTTTATGTTAATGAGAAGGCTTAGGTTATACATACCCCTGGATAATGAGAATTTAAAATGGTCATGCTATTAAATATATTGTATCTTATTTTCTCAAAATTTAGATTTTTGTATATGTAAGTATGTAACGCAAAACACAGTAGACAAACTTGCTAGTTCTTTACTTTTTAGTGATTGGGTCAAAACTGAAGTATAGTTGGCTTTCTTAAAAAGTGACATTAAAGATCAAGAAAAGTTAAAAGCATACTGGAAACTGGGGAAAAAGATTGATTAACCTTTGACTCATTAAATGGTTGGCTTGGAAGTTCAAAAAAAAAAAAAAAGGTTGGCTTGGAATGTATTTACACTGTTCTATGTATTTCTAAGCACATTAGTATATTTGCGCTTATTTAAGTAAGGGGGCGTTTGGTTCGCCGTAATCTGGCGTAATTGGTTGTAATTGTAATTCAGATTACATTACGTAGGCTGTTTGGTTCACATAATGGAGGGAATTGTAATTCAGATTACATTACGTAGGCTGTTTGGTTTGCGTTGTAATTGTAATTCAGTCATTACAATTACATCAAAGGAGGGAATTCAGATTACATAGGATGTTGGATGGAAAGTTTTGAATTACGTTGTAATTCAAAATTTATAATAATAATAATAATAATAATAATAATAATAATAATAATATAATAATAATTCGAAAAAATTTATAAAAATTCGAAAAAACTTATATAAATTCGAAAAATTTATAAAAATTCAAAAAATTTATAAAAATTCGAAAAAATTTATAAAAATTCAAAAAAATTTATAAAAATTCAAAAAATTTATAAAAATTTAAAAATTCAAAAAATTTAAAAAATTAAAAATTTATAAAATTCGAAAAATTTATAAAATTTTATAAAAAATTTATAAAATTTAAAAATTTTATAAAAAATTTATAAAATTCGAAAAATTTTATAAAAAATTTATAAAATTTAAAAATTTTATAAAAAATTTATAAAAATTTAAAAATTTAAAAATTTTACAAAAAATTTTATAAAAATTCAAATTTTTAAATTTTTATAAAATTTTATAAATTTTTCGAATTTTATAAATTTTTTATAAAATTTTTAAATTTTTAAATTTTTATAAATTTTTGGAATTTTTTTTAATTTTTTCGAATTTTTATAAATTTTTTCGAATTTATATAAATTTTTTCGAATTTATATAAATTTTTTGAATTTTTATAAATTTTTTCGAATTTTTATAAATTTTTTGAAATTTTATAAATTTTTCGAATTACAATTACGTTGAGATCCAACCAAACACAGTGACAGAAAACATCAATTACAATTCATACACATTACAATTACAACACATTACAACTCTTTGAATTACAATTCATTCAAATTACAATTCCTTTGACAGATTACAATTCCTTTCAAATCATACTGCGAACCAAACGCACCCTAAGACTTCACCGAAGAATGTGAATATAGAAATACATTATATGATAATTGATAAATATAAGATGCTAATGACAACTCTAATAAGGGATTTGTAGAAAGAAAATAATTTTATTAGATTTAGGTGTTGGTTGTAAATCTTTATTTTCAAGGATTTACAATTGCTCGAAGAAAAAAAAAATATCGTCTCCACCTTTTTCGAGATTTTTATCCAATCACAATCATTCATGGTGATCATGTAATATACATATGGATTTTTCGAAGCCCTCAAGGAAATATTATGCTTATTAAATTAAAAATCATAATTAATTAAGGTAATTTATAAGTTAATAAATGCGTATTAAATGCAATTTTTAATTTAAAATGAAATTTCGGACTGAATTAATGAACCCTAACCAATGCCCTGAGGACACTTGTTAGACAATCCCTATATATATATACCCCTAACCAAATCCGATGATAGCAAAACCATAAATATAATGGTAAATTGCAAATTTGGTCCCTAAAATAACACGAATACGCAAGGATCACACCGAGACGATTTTTGTTGCAAAAAAAACATTAATGTTTACGTTTTTTTGCAAAACAGCCATCGATAGCTAGTTTTTGCTAACATTCGTTATTTTTCTCGTTAAGTGCCTCGTCACTGAGGGTATTATTGTCATTTCACTGACGTCTCAGTCTCTCCCGCCAAATATAATTCAAGGACAATATTTGCAAATATAACTTAACTTCATTAAATCAATTAGAGTAGACTTTTACAGAAAATATTAAGTGCCAAAACAACCCCATTTAACAGACTTTCAAATCGATAATCAACAGTAAAACCCTAGCTTAAAAAAACCAAAAAATCGACACAACCAAACTAGCTATGGCAAATAATGATAAGGGAAAGTCTTTGTTAATTGGGGGGCGGGACGAATCATCAGAAAAGTCGTTGGGAAAGTTTTATTAAATGATGAAGTCTTTGAGGAAGTTATGGCTACATTTGGTGATCAAGTTATTGCCAAGTATGGTTCGTATAAGAACATAGGGAAGGAGATGATAGAAGTTATTCTTCAATGGTTGTGGAACAAAACTTACAACGAATAAAATATGGGTGGTAGTGGTGCGATATCTATTCCTACCATTGGAAGTGGTAGCGGAACCGACAATGAGGTAGTTGCAGAGACAAAAAGAGGGAGGAAAATGCCTAGAAAAAAGTAACTTTTTCGGTACCAATCCATAGTAAAATGACACCAAAAAGGAAGAGGGGGAGGCTTGTTGGGAGTGGGAGGAAGAGGGAGGGGAGTCATAATCCAAGTACAATGACAGAAAAAAGGAAAAGGCGAAGGCCTGTTGGGAGTGGGAGGAAGAGGGATGGGAAGGAAGAGCAGGCGGATCTTGGTATGTTAATGTATTATACTTCATTTATGTGTCATTTTTAATTTTATTATGTTGGATGCTGTGATCTTTTTGATAGACTTTTATATGCTGATATTGAGTGGCATGATTGAGTGCCCTGATTGGTAGGTTTAGGATAAACAGAGTATTATGGTTCTAAGTAGGCCGTTAGAATAGGAAATGTAGTCAATTCAATAGAGTTGTAGTGACAATAGAAAATGTAGGAGTGTTTGGCATAGCATCTGTAGTAGCTCTTTCGTAGGAGTGTTTGGCATAGCAGATGTGTTAGTTCTGTTGAAACTGTAGGAGTGTTTGTATTGATATTTGAGAGAAAATGTAATTTGGGCATGATTCTCATTAAACTGAAATGAAATGTGCAATACAACTTATATACATGAAAGGTCAAACAGAGAAAGTCAACTAACTACACTGTCTAACTAACAACACAACTTTTATCTTTCATTGGTGATGGGTTAGTGAAGGATAAAGGTCTAGGAAATGTAGCCAAGGTGGGATGTCTCCTTGAGCAACTCTTTGCACTATGTGTGATGCTAGCAATGGAAATGTAGCTCTGTGTAATTGAGCCTCGATGGAACAGGAGGTTTTCTTCCTTTGTTGGTGATGCCCATGGCAAGAGCCTCTGAGGTCATATGTATTGGCTATAGATATGAACCTAAGGTAGGGTGTTTGCTCATGTGGAAATGTAGTCAACTAGGATATTTCCTCTATGGTTGCCTAGTCATAGCACTGTTACATAGGTGCTGGTATGATTTTTGGTGATGTTTGAAGTCTATATGGACTGTGTCTTCTCACATTGAGATCTGTTGATGTAGTAGCTTGTGCAGCAGACTTGGACTTTGTTGTAGCAGTTGTAGTAGCTCTTTAGACTTGATGTTTGAATTAAAATGATAAATGTGAATAATGTGTTACTTTAATTGACTCTTAATGTTTGAATTTAAACAGTGGCAGGTTTAATAGCTTATCAGGATGAAGTTTTGTTCAACATGCACAATAATGGATTCTTTGAATTTGGTCCATTGAGGTATGTACAAGGGTCTATTTCTAAACTTTATGCCTTTGTCTCTGACAGAAATATCTTTAGTATTGGTCTGGATCATATGTTAGCACACATTAGGAAAGAAAAATGGGCATTGTTCTTTTGTTTTCCTGGCAAATCATTAGAAGAAGGTTTGAAGTTGATTCACACAGACAATGATGTGCATACATTGTTGGAACTAGGTTGTCGGAATGGTTCTGTAGATTTTTTTGTTGCTCACAAAAAACAGAGGTTATCTGATTTTTATTTAAAAAACATTGATTTAGAGGGTGAAGGTGGGGAGGTTGTCAGATGGGTAGAAGAAGATGCTAGCTTGCGGTGCTCTAGTACTTCAACTCCTTTTAGGACTAGATATAATAGGGAGAGAAGTGTACACTTGAAAAGAAAGGTTGTGGGTGATGTTGATGCTGAATTTGGGAAGAATAAAAAGATGGTGAAGAGGTATGTGGATAAGGGAAAAGGAAAAATGGTTGATGAGGATGAGGTTTTTAACAGGAACAAACCGGTTTTACGAAGGCATGTTGGTATTGTTATTAGAGATGGTGGTTCTATGAAGAAGACAACAGGTGTTCGTTCTATGAATGTGGGAGTTAAGGCAACGGGTTTTTTAACACCAAGAAGTGATGTTAAAATCACTAATTGCGTACTCGGTCGAAGAGCACCAAGAACAATGGGAAACAAAGTGGTGTTATTTTGACTAGGTGAGTCTAATGAATTGTTTAGCAAATTTTTTGGATACATTGCATTGCATATTATACTAACCTCATTACATTGCATATTTTAATTGTGCACGTGTTGGGAATAAAATGTTCAAGTCAAAGAGCCTACCAGATGAAGTATTGAGCCTGCTAGTTGATTTTGAAGAAGTTGAAGATAAACTAACAGTACCTTCTGGGTGAGAAGGTACTGCTAGTTAAAGAAGGTCCTGCCAAGTTGAAGGTCAAGTTGATAGATATTTATTTGTAGATATTTAGTTGTATTATTAGTCATTGTACAATGTAACACGTTAAGTAGAAGTAGTTCAGTCTTCTATGTTGTGCAGAAGAAAATACTGAGTAGTTTACATTGAAAGTTGTAATTAGTAGGTTAGAAAAGTCCAAGTATCTTATTATAATACACAACTTGACAACTTGTAATAAGGGGTCCTTATCCTATAAAAGGATCCTTTAGTCACCACCTTAGAATATCTTTTTTCCAATTAATAACTTTGTAATATCCAAAACAGAACAACCTCTCTAGTAACTTAGTTACAAATTCACAAATCCTTTAACAAATCAAAGATTCAAGGTTACCTTTGTAATCCTGGTGATAGTTAGATCATCCGTATTATTTCATAAATAATATTGAATCGTTTTGTGTTATTCAAGTTGTGTTCATCATTCTAAATTATTCACGTTTACATATTCACCACCTTTGTTCCTTTAAGTGTGTTATAGTAAATTCCGCGTACTAAAGCACATTCATTCCTAAATATCCCAAACACATTATTAAGATTAACATTCCAAGTGTTTGTATAATCCTTCACAAGTGGTATCAGAGACAGGTTGATATTTACGATTTAAAAGAACAATGGACGTTGAACACATTCAAACCAATGTGGCTGCAAAACTTCCATTACTCAAACAAAATGAGTTTGATATGTGGAGACTGAGGGTAGAGCAATACTTCCAAGTGCAAGACTATGCACTTTGGGAGATTATTGAACAAGGAAACTCATTCAAACCTACAATCACCACCTCCACAGTAAACGATGCAATAGTAACAAATATGCAAGTGAACCCAACAACCGCAGAAGAAAGAATCCAAAAGAGAAATGATCTTAAGGCCAGGAGTATGCTTCTCATGACTATTCCAAATGACCAGCTTTTGATCTTCAACAAGTACAAATGTGCTAAAACCCTTTTTCAAGCTATTGTGGCTAGATTTGGTGGAAATGATGCCACCAAGAAAACTCTCCTCAAACATCAGTTTGAAAACTTTACAGCCACAACAAATGAGTCTTTGGACAGCATGTTCAATAGACTACAAAAGCTTTCAAGTCAGTTAGCCATTCATGAAGTGCTGATATCTCAAGAAGACTTAAACTCCAAATTTCTTAGGAGTTTACCCTCTGAATGGGCCATTGATGAACTCAAATAAGTACATTTTATTATCATCATTTATCCTATTTATTTGACTTGTTTTATATATTATCTATGAGAATCGATACGTTAATGTTTACTTCAGTAATTCTCAGGTAAAAACAAGCATTATGTGAAACTTGGCGATTTTGGATTAATTATGGAGCAAAACAAGCAAGATGTCAAAAGCCTAATGAAAGCCAGAAGATCAAGCTCGTTCTACTCCAGATACGCCGCATTATACTTAACATACGGCGTATCACTATCAAGTTTTCACACGTTACAATCCAAGTACATGCGCCGCATACAAAGTCAAGATACGCCGCATCTGAAGACGGTGTACGAATATTCCTGAATATATTAATCTTGGACCCCACGCGAAGTTAAGTCAATGCGCCGCATCTATCAACTAGATGCGCCGCATCGACCCCTCAGACAGAAACTATAAATACCCCAAGGCCAGACGAATTTCGAGATCAATCACACTAAGCTTTCGAAGACCGAAGAAACCCTAGAGCCGAATTCAGACGACCAAGCAGCACAAGACACACCTAAACGAAGATACAAGAGCTGTAAGAAGGTCCTGCATGTATTCAATTCATTAAGTAGTTTTGTTCTATTGTATTAGTACACTTTAATTCATTAGGATTGATGAGCTTGTGTCATGTAACTACGGAAAATCATGCACTCCCCTTAATATTGCTTTCCCATTAATTAAAGTTTATATGTTGATGTCTTTGGTGACTTTTATTAGTGCATTGATAACCTCTGTGTCTAGCTGAGCATTGCTTGGGTCGCCATGCCCCTTCCTCGCCAATTTGTTTTAGCATCTCTTTAATAAATAGGATAGACATAAGTAATCATTAAGGGTTTACTCGCCGATAAGATTAGAGCCAACGAGAAAGGTTTAATTACATACACTTCATATAAAACTAGCAATAAAACAAGTGACAAGCTACTTAATTATCAGGACAGGTCTTCTTATTGTCTCAAGTATCTATCTGTGTACGTGTGTGCTAATCGCTGATTCGTGCTCATTAGTTTAGTTTATATTTAATCATAACCAAACCGTGTCAGTCTCTCAGGCTGAACCCCCTTGCGTTAGATTAGGTTGTATAGCTAACTTAGGATGTTAAAATACTGATTAGAATAACTAGATAATACGTTCCACTCTTAGTGATCGACACTCTACTTACCATTATATTCATACTGACCGGGTACACTGCTCGTTAAGTGTGTGTGTTATTGATAAGTCGGCTAAATATAAATTTAAAACTTGAGTAGGCATTAATACTGCTAAACCGCAATGACACACGCGCGCATCAAGTTTTTGGCGCCGCTGCCGGGGAGTGAATTGTTATTATCTGTTAATTTGATTAGTATTTTAATTAGGTTTTTCTTTTTAGTTTTTTTTTTAGATTCTAACCACTAACCCTGTTATATATTAGATAGATTGCATTCATTGTATAATTTGCATATTTTCTGTTTTTGTGTGTTTTTGTTTTTTTTAATTTTTGTTTGTTTTTATTTTTGTTTTTCTATTTTTCTGCATTCTGCTATCGTTGTACTGTGCTAATACAAACGATACGGCGCATCTGTTTTCACAGATACGGCGTATTGCGTTTAATTTTTATAAAATACAACGCGTTTAATAAATTCGAGTACGACGCATCTTTTCCCAAGATACGGCGTATTCTGTTTTTAATAAGAAATTTTTCTAAACCCTAACGCCATACGACGCATCTGTTTTAACAGATACGGCGTATTTTCTATTTAAATTAAAAATAGTTTTTCGAATTTTTAAACAGAAGCGACGCATCGATTTTTATCGATACGGCGCATCTTCTAAATAAAAAATCTTGTATTTTGAAATGTAACGAAAATACGGCGCATTAGCTTTTGTTAATACGACGCATTTAATTTTAATAAATATAATCAATTTTTGATAATTTAAACTTGATACGGCGCATTCTTATTCATAAGCGGCGTATCTGTTTTCTGAATAAAAGTTTGATTAAATTTTAACGTAATAAGATACGGCGTATCATACTTTTTAGATACGGCACATCGTCCGTAAATATCAGCAACTTTTATTTTTATTTATCCCGAACGGAGAAAATTCTAATCATCTTTCCTGTCTCTTAGAAATTTTTTACTTCGAAGCCTATTTGTTTTGTGTTTCAGGAATTATGATTGATATTTTCCCAAGCTGGTTCGGAGGACCATGGATTAAACTTACAACCGATGAGATTGTATCTAAGTTCGCCCACGAATGTGATAAGGAGCATCATAAGGTCTAAACTTTCATCAATGGACTGTTGCTGAAAGAACAAAACTATATGATTAGAGAATTGACGATTGAGGTGCACCAATTGTCGAAGGTGATTAAAGGAGTTTTGTTCCAAAGGCACGACCAGAATGGAATAACTACTAGAGGCGGATTAGTGTCAAGGATGTTCCAATTAGCAGAAAGAATGTTTGGTTACTTGAATATGGAACTAAGAGAGAGATTGAGATGGAAGATCTCGCTAGAACAGATTAAGGAGCTGAACGTGAGTCTAACTTGAAGACTCTGGAATAAAGACAAGTGCTGACCGGGAGACAACCCGGAAGAAAAATTTTTACTTTTCTGTTCTGTGTCGAGTCTGTCAGACCTGCAGAAGATACGGCGCATCTCCATCATAAGATGCGACGCATCACCTGCACTGGTCATATCTTATTTTATTTTCTGCATTTTTACTTTTGACTTTAAAACTTTCTGTCAGTTTATTTAATGCGGCGCATCCCTGGTTAAGGATGCGACGCATCTTTTATTCTGATTTGTATTTATTCCAGGCTCGATACGGCGTATCTTCTTCCATAAGATACAGCGTATCGACTGACCTGATGATTTACAGTTTAATTTTTTAAGTTTTATTTTTACTAACTACTAATGTATTATGCAAGTTTGAACCTTCTTAACTCAGGTGTGTTAAAGTCTTAATGGTATTATAGATTCCTGCAATTTTTGTGGATACATCATCTATGAAGCTTAAACGTTCTCATCCACAAGAAAGTTGATTTTTGCTCTTATACGAATAATGGAGGATCATACCGAGCAAATCTCAGGGGAGTTTTTCTGTTCTAATTCTTTTATTTTTCAGTTTTTAACCTTTGACACAAACAACGAGGACGTTGTTTAACTTAAGTGGGGGGATTGGAGAATTAGAACACTTACTTGTCCTAAACTTTTTCAAAATATGCTTAAAATGCGCTTAATATATCAAAATTTAAATTTTTTTTTAGCATGTTTTTGTTTAAAGTCTAAATTACATAACCGCACACATAACTCTATTCTTTCAAAAATATTAAAACCTTTAGTGTGCTGGTGACTTGTAAACTTTAGAACTTGGCTTGTATACTATTCGAGACCACCATAATAAGTATTATCTATATAATTGGAATGACTTGTCTAACTTGGTAAATTTCTAGGATTACACCCAAATAGCCTTTATATGTTATGTGATATTAACTAACTACACTGGTTAGTTAACCCCTGTACAAACCCTTTGTTACTCTCACTTTTAGAGTAAGATACCCCTAGAAAAACCCTCAGAGCCATTCCTTTCGTTTCTTACACCTTTGTTATAATGTTTCGATACACCCTTACACCTTAGCCTACCCTGTAGATTAAAATCCGTGGTTAATTGCTTTAGGCAAAGTGTGTTTCCTTACATTACCTGTGTTCGCGTGCGTAATTCATTATCTTTGGTTAGGTCGGGAAATTGCACAATGCAATTGGTATGAAAGTAAATATTGTATATCTTTTAGTTTATTTTTCGTGTGTTTGCTACTTTCACTATTACAGTTATTTCTGAAAGTATGAAGAATATGGAAAAATTATCCGGAAAAATCGTGATAGAAAAGTTGTGAAATTTTACACATATATGTGATTCAAAAAAAAAAAAAAAAAAAAAAAAAAAAAAAGTTGGAAGTTTGTTTTAACCAACTTATGTAAAGTTTTGTATTAAGTGGGAGATATCACCACTATTTGTTGTATATTATATTTATGGATTGAATGGGAGTTGGCCGTTATGGGAACGCCAACTAAGGTTATTCTTTGATTGAGATCTTGTTGAGTATAATTCGTGTCTACCTAAAGCGTGTGTTTCAAGTGTTAAAGCGTGAGTTATTCAATGATATGAGTCTTATTCATGGGATGGTTGGGAAAGTGATTAACCACACTTAGGATTTTAATTTATCTGTTTTGTTTATTTTTCATTTTACACCAATTTGTATCCCAAATATTATCCATACCCTATATCATTCTTTATCCAAACCTTTGATTTATTGAGATTAGGGATTTGAGCAATCTTAAGTATCGTAGTCGTGGATTCGGCTATGTATTTATGATTTTTTCGCCCTTTTTGATATAATATTATTGGTGAAGATTACTTGGTCCTATCTTTAGTCTATTCGAGTTAAGGATTTGAGCAATTGCAAGTATCGTGGTCGTGGATTCGATCATGTATTTGTGATTTTGTCGCCTTTTCTGGAATATGAGATCGATAGAGATTAAAAAGGATGATCAACCCTTAACCAACAAACCTTTTTTACCGCTTTAGACTTGTTATTCCTTGGCTTTAGTGGGGGAGATGCGTATACTTGCCAAGCCTATGATAGAATATTCGTCACGACTAAGCAACTAAACGATTTAGAATTGTTTTACATTAAAAATTATTTTGGTTTCTACTTCGTTAAGTGTTTGGTTGTGTGATTATGACAAAACGAATACGTGCTTAAATATAAAAATAAATCCTAATATCTTTTAGGATACATTTTCATTCGATTAATTCTAAGGTTTACTTGGGGACAAGTAAAGTTCAAGTGGGGGTATATTTGATGAACTCAAATAAGTACATTTTATTATCATCATTTATCCTATTTATTTGACTTGTTTTATTATATTATCTATGAGAATCGATACTTTAATGTTTACTTTAGTAATTCTCAGGTAAAAACAAGCATTAGGTGAAACTTGGCGATTTTGGATTAATTATGGAGCAAAACAAGCAAGATGTCAAAAGCCTAATGAAATCCAGAAGATCAAGCTCGTTCTACTCCAGATACGCCGCATTATACTTAACATACGGCGTATCACTATCAAGTTTTCACAAGTTACAATCCAAGTACATGCGCCGCATACAAAGTCAAGATACGCCGCATCTGAAGACGGTGTACGAATATTCCTGAATATATTAATCTTGGACCCCACGCGAAGTTAAGTCAATGCGCCGCATCTATCAACTAGATGCGCCGCATCGACCCCTCAGACAGAAACTATAAATACCCCAAGGCCAGACGAATTTCGAGATCAATCACACTAAGCTTTCGAAGACCGAAGAAACCCTAGAGCCGAATTCAGACGACCAAGCAGCACAAGACACACCTAAACGAAGATACAAGAGCTGTAAGAAGGTCCTGCATGTATTCAATTCATTAAGTAGTTTTGTTTTATTGTATTATTACACTTTAATTCATCAGGATTGATGGACTTGTGTCATGTGACTACGGAAAATCATGCACTCCCCTTAATATTGCTTTCCCATTAATTAAAGTTTATATGTTGATGTCTTTGGTGACTTTTATTAGTGCATTGATAACCTCTGTGTCTAGCTGAGCATTGCTTGGGTCGCCATGCCCCTTCCTCGCCTATTTGTTTTAGCATCTCTTTAATAAATATGATAGACATAAGTAATCATTAAGGGTTTACTCGCCGATAAGATTAGAGCCAACGAGAAAGGTTTAATTACATACACCTCATATAAAACTAGCAATAAAACAAGTGACAAGCTACTTAATTATCAGGAAAGGTCTTCTTATTGTCTCAAGTATCTATCTGTGTACGTGTGTGCTAATCGCTGATTCGTGCTCATTAGTTTAGTTTATATTTAATCATAACCAAACCGTGTCAGTCTCTCAGGCTGAACCCCCTTGCGTTAGATTAGGTTGTATAGCTAACTTAGGATGTTAAAATACTGATTAGAATAACTAGATAATACGTTCCACTCTTAGTGATCGACACTCTACTTACCATTATATTCATACTGACCGGGTACACTGCTCGTTAAGTGTGTGTGTTATTGATAAGTCGGCTAAATATAAATTTAAAACTTGAGTAGGCATTAATACTGCTAAACCGCAACGACACACGCGCGCATCAGCCATGCATGTCATTGTCTGGAAAAACAAACCAGATATTGATCAAATGAGTCTTAATGATCTTTACAACAACTTCAAGATAGTAGAGCATGAAGTGAAGAAGTCTACTAGTTCAAGCTCAGGAAATATGGCCTTTGTGTCATCTCCCAGCACCTCAAGGATAGTAGATGAAGAAAAAGATGGTGGTGGAGAAGGTACTGCCAACACAAATTTTGGTACTGCCAATACTTCTAGCAGTACCAAAACAATTCTAGATGAAACAATTGGTTGTGCTTTCCTGACATCACAACACAATGGTTCCGTATTGACTTTTGAAGATATTCAAGAGATCAATGATGATGATCTTGAGGAAATGGACATAAAGTGGCAACTTTCACTTCTTAGCATAAGGGCTAAGAAATTGCTGATGAGGACTGGAAAGAAGATTACCATAAATGGTAATGAGCCTGCTGGGTATGACAAGTCTAAAGTGGAGTGCTACAACTGCCACATGAAGGGTCACTACTCAAGAGAGTGTAGAAGACCAAAGAAGCAGGATGATAAGGGAAGAGGTTTTGAGAACAAGAACAAGGGAAGCTTTGAGAAGAAAGGAAGCTTTGAGAACAAGAGCAAGGCTGTGGAAATCACTGAGCCTAAAGCTATGGTAGTTATTGATGGGCTGGGTTTTGATTGGAGCTTTATGGGTGAAGAGGAGTCAACTTCAGATGAAATGGCTTTAATGGCTTTCTCCAATCCTGAGGTACAAATTTCTAAATGTTCTAATACTTGTAAAGTTTTTGAAGAATTACAAACTTTAATAAAACTTTATGATGAACTGAAAGTAGAACAAAGAAAAACTCATCAAGACCTAGTTAATCATAAGTGTGGTATGGCCAAACTTGAGAAGCAGATAATCCACTTTAGGGAAAATGAACTCACTTTTTCTGACACAAAAGCCATTCTTAATAGGGAAATATTTTTGAAAGATGCTGAAATAAACCTGTTAAGAACTGAGTTTGCTAAAGTGAAATTGGCAAAGGATAATATTCAACTAACTGTTACCACATTAGAAACTGCTTCTGACTGTACTAGAAGCATAGTTGAAAATCAAATGAACAAGAGAATCAAATCTGGGATTGGATACAAGACTTTTCCACCTCCTTACAGAGGAATCCCTTGTCCCCCAGGATTAGATCTTGCAGAATCAGGTTTACATGAATTCACCAATAAAACACTAGATAAACCTGTAGAGAAAAGTGAACCTTTTGAGAGTGCTAGTGTTGCTTCACTCTCTAACTAGAAGGTGCTCACTGATAAGAGCTTAGATGCTCCAATTATTGAGGATTGGACATCTGATAATGAAGAAAAAGAGACTGTTTCAAACAAAGGAAACAAAGTAGGACCACCCAGTCCTAAAAGTGTAGAGATTAAGACTAAGGCTAAAGTTGTTCTGAAAACAGTTGAATGTTGTGCTAAGTGTAATAGCAAACCTAGAGGTAGCCAGAGAAATTGGAACAATCTTAAGTCACACCAACTTGGTGATGATTTTGTTATGTACAATAAGGCCTGCTATTACTGTGGTAGTTTTAATCATACTCATGCTTATTGTAACAATTGGGTTTCTGGGAGTACATCAAGGTCTAAAACAAATGGAACAAACCCCAGAAAAAGTTTTGTGAAGTCTAACACACCAAAAGTTAATCATACTGTTAGACCAAATAAGCCTGTTAACTCTAAACCAACTACTAAGAGTGCAAGAAATTCTTTCAAACATGCACCAAGAGTTGTGAAAAGTCCCATTGAAAAGAAATCTGTGATTAAAACACAAGATTGGAGACCAAAACCAATAGGTCCTGCTAGACCAAATGGTACTGCCAAAATTAGTACTGTCAGACCAAGAACCACAAATGGGATAAAAGGGAAAATGCTGTTAAGTACTCAGCATGTTGGATATGGAGACCACTCCAATCAAAAGTTGCATCAACAGTCCTAAAAAGGTTTGATTACATTGATGCAAGAGGCAAACCCAAGTCAGTTATGGCTTGGGTACCCCAAGGAAACTAATATGTTTATATATGTGCAGGAACATTCAAATGATATTGCTGATCAAGGATATGTATAATCCTTCACAAGTGGTATCAAAAAATATGTAAAATCAGGAGAAAGAACAAGACATTCAGTCTCACAGAAAAGAACATTATTCTTTTTGTCACACATTTGTGAAACACTAAGGAGATAGTGGATGTTCAAGGCACATGACAGGCAACATGTCTTACCTCACAGACTTCAAATCATTTGATGGAGGATATGTTACCTTTGGGGGAGGTGATGCGCGTGATGTGTCGTTGCGGTTTAGCAGTTTTAATGCCTACTCAAGTTTTAAATTTATATTTAGCCGACTTATCAATAACACACACACTTAACGAGCAGTGTACCCGGTCAGTATGAAGATAATGGTAAGTAGAGTGTCGATCACTAAGAGTGGAACGTATTATCTCGTTAATCTAATCAGCATTTTAATATCCTAACGCAAGGGGGTTTCAGCCTGAGAGACTGGCACGATTTGTTGTAATTAAATAATAAAATAAACCAATAGGCACGAATCAGCAAGTAGCACACACGTACACAGATAGATACTAGAGACAATAAGAGGGCTGTCCTTATGATTAAGTAGTTTGTCACTTGTTTTATTGATAGCTTTATATGAAGTGTATGTAATTAATCCTTTCTCGTTGGTCCTATTCTCATCGGCGAGTAAACCCTTAATGATTACTTATGTCTAAAAGTTATTCCTAAGTGATCAATTTAGAAACAACCGTGGGAGCCACATTATGTCCCGCAGTCAAATGCCCGCAAGCCACTAATAAACACAGAGGTTATCAATGCACTAATAAGTAGTAACCAAAGACATCAACATATAAACTTTAATTGATGGGAAAGCAAGTATTAAAGGGAGTGCAATCTTTCCGTTGTCACATTACACAAGCCACCAATCCTGATGAATTAAAGTTTGCTAACACAATAAAACAAAACTACTTAATGAATTAAATACATGCAGCACCTTCTTACAGCTCTTGTATCTTCGATTTGGGTGTGTCTTATGCTGCCTCCTTGACTGAATTCGTCCTTTTGCTCTGCTGTCCGAACTTCGGTTTTAGGGTTTCGAACTCTTAAATTCGTCTGGTCTACGGGGTATTTATAGTTTCTGTCTGAGGAAAGATGCGGCGCATCTACTAAGTAGATGCGGCGTATGTACTTAACTTCGCGTGGGGTCCAAGATTATAATATTCAGGAATATTCGTACACCGCCAGAAGATGCGGCGTAACCCTTGATTAGATGCGGCGCATGTCCTCTTGTATCTTGGATCGTATCTGGTGATATCTTGATAGAGATGCGGCGCATGTCGAGAGTGAGATGCGGCGCATCTGGAGCAGAATTGACTTGATCTTGTCCATGTCAGTAGACTTTCACTTTATGCACGTTTTGCTCCGTTATTAGTCCAAAATCGCTAAGTTTCACCAAATGCTTGTTTTTACCTGAGAATTACAAAAGTAAACAATTAAGTATCAATCCTCATACATAATATAGTAAAACAAGTCAAATTAATAGGATAAATGATAGTAATAAAATGTACTTATTTGAGTTCATCAAATATCCCCCCACTTGAACTTTACTTGTCCCCAAGTAAACCTTAGAATTTCTCTTATGAAAATGTATCCCAAAAGATGTTTAGGATTTATTTTTATATTTAAGCATGTATTCGTTTATTTCATAATCACACAACTAAACACTTAACGAATTAGAAGTAAAATAAAATAAGTCGATAAAAGCAAATCTAATCGTTTAACTGTCCAGTCGCGACGAATATTCTATCATAAGCTTGGCAAGTATACACATCTCCACCACTAAAGCTAAGGAATAACAAGTCTAAAGCGGTAAAAAGGGTTTTTAGGCTTAAGGGTTAATTATTCTTAATCACTATCGATCTCAAATTCCAGAAAAGGCGACAAAATCACAAATACATGATCGAATCCACGAACACGATACTTGCAATTGCTCAAATCCTTAACTCGAATAGGCTAAAGATAGGTCCAAACTTCACCAATAATAATATATCAAAAAGGGCGACAAAATCATAAATACATAGCCGAATCCACGACTACGATACTTAAGATTGCTCAAATCCCTAATCTCAATAAATCAAAGGTTCGGTTAGATAACGAATAATACAGGGTATGGATAACATTTGGGATATAAATTGGTGTAAAAATAAAAATAAACAAAACAAAACAAATAAATTAAAATCCTAAGTGTGGTTAATCACTATCCCAACCATCCCATGAATAAGACTCATATCATTGAATAACTCACGCTTTAACACTTGAAACACACGCTTTAGGTAGACACGAATTATACTCAACAAGATCTTAATCAAAGAAAAAAACTTAATTGGCGTTCCCATAACTGCCAATTCCCATTCAATCCATATATATAGTACAACAAATAGTGGTGATATCGACCACTTACATAACTTTACATAAGTTGGTTAAATCAAACATCCAACTTTTCTTTCTTTCTTTTTCTTTTCTCATTTTTTCGATTTTTTTTTTTTTTTTTTTTTTTTTTTTTTTTTTTTTTTTAACTTGAAACATAAACATAGATGTGTAAAATTTCACCACATCACTACAACTTTCTTTCCGGATAATTTTTATTCATACTTTTCATACTTCAGAAATAATGGTAATAGTGAAAGTAGTAAACACACGAAAAATAAACTCAAAGATATACAATATTTACTTTCACTCCAATTGCATTGTGCAATTTCCCGACCTAACCATAGATAATGAATTACGCACGCGAACACAGGTAATGTAAGGAAACACACTTTGCCTATAGCAATTAACCAACCACGGATTCTAATCTACAGGGTAGGCTAAGGTGTAAGGGTGTAACGAAACATTTTAAACATAGGTGTAAGAAACGAAAGGAATGGCTCTGAGTGTTTTTCTAGGGGTATCTTACTCTAAAAATGAGAGTAACAAAAGGTTTTATACGGGGGTTAACTAACCAGTGTAGTTAGCTAATAACACATAACATATAAAGGCTATTTGGTGTAATCCTAGAATTTTACCAAGTTAGACAAGTCATTCCAATTATATAAATAATACTTATTATGGTGGTCTCGAATAGTATACAAGCCAAGTTCTAAAGTTTACAAGTCACCGGCACACTCATAGATTTGTGAATTTTGAGAAATCACAATTTTTGAAAATAACGTCATGTGTGCAGTTATGTAACTTAGATCTTAAACAAAAACATGCTAAAAAAATTTTAAGTTTGATATATTAAGCACATTTTAAGCATAATTTTTGAAAAAGTTTAGGACAAGTAATTTGTTAAGTGTTCTAATTCTCCAATCCCCCCACTTAAGTTAAACAACGTCCTCGTTGTTTGTATAAAAGGTTAAAAACTGGAAAATAAAAGAATTAGAACAGAAAAACTCCCCTGAGATTTGCTCGGTATGATCCTCCATTAGTATAAGAACAAAAATCAACTTCTTGTGGATTAGAACGTTAAAGCTTCATACATGATGTATCCACAGGAAATCCAGGAAACTATAATACCACTAACACTTTAAAACACACCTAAGATAAGAAAGGTTCAACTTGCATAATACATTAGTAGTTAGGAAAAATAAAACTTAAAAATTAAAACTGAAAATCATCCGGTCAGTCGATGCGCCGTATCTTATTGAAGAAGATACGCCGTATCGAGCCTGGAATAAATACGGATCAGAATAAAGATGCGCCGCATCCTTAACCAGGGATGCGCCGCATTAAAATAAACTGATAAATAGTTTTAAAGTCGAAAATAAAAAATGCAGAAAAATAAAATAAGATATGACCATTGCAGAGGATGCGTCGCATCTCAGGACTGAGATGCGCCGTATCTTCGTGCGGCCTGGACTGACTCGACACAGAAAACAGAATAATAAAAGATAAATCCGGGTTGTCTCCCGGTAAGCACTTGTCTTTATTCCAGAGTCTTCAAGTTAGACTCACGTTCAGCTCATTATTCCAATACGTCAGGTTCAAACTCCACCACCTCGTTCTCATTATCATCGATTCTATTATCAAAGTATTTCTTCACACGTTGCCCGTTCACTTTGAATATATAACCATTTTTATCGCATATTTCAATAGTTCCGTATGGATACACTTTCTTGACAACGAATGGTCCCGTCCATCTTGATTTAAGTTTACCAGGATACATCTTTAATCTGGAATTAAATAGTAGCACTTTCTCTCCAATAGCAAACGTTTTATCCCCACGTAACCTCGAGTCATGCCATCTTTTAGTTCTTTCTTTGTAGATCTTAGTATTTTTGTAGGCCTCATCTCTTAGTTCATAGAGTTCATTAAGTTCCATGAAACGGTCCTTCGTTGCAGCTTCCATATCCATATTACAATTTGTCAAAGCCCAATATGCACTTTGTTCAATTTCGACCGGTAGGTGGCATGCTTTTCCGTATACAAGACGAAATGGAGTGCATCCCGTTGGTGTCTTATAGGCTGTACGAAATGCCCATAAAGCATCATTTAACTTGTCAGACCACCCTTTAGGATTATACCCAGTCATTTTTTCAAGAATTCGTTTTATAGCTCTATTGGTTACTTCAGTTTGACCATTTGATTGAGGATGGTATGCGGTGGAAACCCTATGATATACTCCATATTTTTGCAAGGCTTTTCCCAGATGGTGATTACAAAAGTGCGTTCCCCTATCACTAATTAATGCTTTAGGAATTCCAAATCTAGAGAACAAATTTTGCAAAAATTTAAGTACTACCTTGCTGTCGTTTGTTGGAGATGCTTGCGCTTCGACCCATTTTGATACGTAATCAACAGCAACTAAAATATATTTATTACCTTTAGATTCAGGAAACGGTCCCATGAAGTCTAATCCCCATATGTCGAAAACTTCACATACATGGATATAGTTTTGCGGCATTTCGTTCCTTGATGTAATATTTCCAGATCGTTGACACGCGTCACATCCTTTTATATAATCTTTCGCATCCTCCAACATAGTGGGCCAATAAAATCCCGCGTCAAGGATTTTTCTTCTTGTGACGACTGCACCGTGATGCCCCCCCGTTGGCCCTGAATGGCAATGTGCCAATATTGCAGGAATGTCATCACCATCTACGCATCTTCGTATAATATTGTCAGGACATAATTTAAAGGCATAAGGTTCATCCCAAATATACTCGCTAGAGCGAGTTATAAACCTCCTTTTCTCGTCGGATGTTAGCCCTTTTGGAATTTCATTTGCAACAATAAAGTTTATAAAATCGGCGTACCATGGTCCATTATTATTGCTCTTAATTCCTACCATCATAAGGTGTTCATCAGGGAAGTCATCAGCTATTTCCCTTTCGTCAAGCACTTCCATATCAGCGTTTTCAAGTCTAGATAAGTGGTCAGCAGCTAGATTTTCGGCACCCTTTTTATCTTTAATTTCAATATCGAATCCTTGGAGCAATAAAACCCACCTAATAAGCCTTGGCTTGGCATCCTGTTTGTTGAACAAATACTTCAAAGCAGAATGGTCAGTGTAAACCATAGTTTTTGACAATATAAGGTACGATCTAAATTTATCGAATGCAAAAACTACTGCTAAAAGTTCTTTTTCCGTGGTGGTGTAGTGTTCTTGGGCATTATTCAATGTTTTGCTAGCATAATAAATTGGCTTAAATTTCTTATCTATCTTTTGGCCAAGTACGGCTCCAACAGCATAATCACTAGCATCACACATTAGTTCAAAAGGCAGATTCCAATCCGGCGAAATTATAATGGGTGCAGAAGTTAGTTTTTCTTTAAGTATATTAAATGCCTTTTTGCAATCTTCAGAAAAATCAAACTTTGCATCCTTTAGCAATAATTGAGTCATAGGCCTAGATATTTTTGAAAAATCCTTTATGAATCTACGATAAAATCCAGCGTGCCCTAAAAAACTTCTAACGCCTTTTACGTTAGTGGGGTAAGGTAGTTTAGCAATTACATCAATTTTAGCTTTATCGACTTCTATACCTTTCCCAGAAATCTTATGTCCTAACACAATTCCCTCTCTAACCATAAAGTGACATTTTTCCCAATTAAGAACAAGGTTAGTTTCTTCACACCTAGCAAGCATTTTATCAAGTTTAAAGAGACAATCACTAAATGAGTTACCGAACACCGAGAAGTCGTCCATGAAGACTTCCATAAAGTCTTCTACCATATCATGGAAGATAGCCGTCATACAACGTTGGAAAGTAGCAGGGGCGTTGCATAGTCCGAACGGCATTCTCCTATAGGCGAAGGTTCCATAAGGGCAGGTGAAAGTCGTCTTCTCTTGATCCTCGGGGGCAATGGGTATTTGGAAGAAACCTGAAAAACCATCCAAAAAACAATAATAATCATATCCTGATAGTCTTTCTAACATTTGATCAATAAATGGAAGAGGGAAGTGATCTTTTCGCGTAGCATCATTGAGTTTGCGGTAGTCGATGCAAACTCTCCATCCGGTAACGGTTCTTGAAGGGATTAGCTCATTGTCGTCATTGAGTACTACCGTCATTCCTCCTTTTTTCGGCACAACGTGGATAGGACTGACCCACGAGCTGTCGGAAATTGGGTAGATAAGTCCGGAGTCAAGTAGCTTTACGATTTCATTTTTTACCACATCTTGGACTTTTGGATTCAAACGCCTTTGAGGTTGGATAGTTGGTTTGAATTCATCCTCCATAAGGATTTTATGTGTACAAAATGACGGGCTAATTCCCTTAATATCAGACATACTCCATGCTAATGCTCCTCTTCGTTTATATAATACCTGCAAAAGAGACTCTTTTTCTTTTGGCGTTAAGTCAGATGCAATAATAACGGGTGAATTAGTATTTCCGTTTAAATAAGCATATTCTAAAGTAGAAGGAAGATCCTTAAGCACAGGTTTAACATTATCAATCTCAGTAGCACTAGCGGAATAAACCTGTTCTTTAATTATATCGCTGCTGTCATCAGATAGATGCGCCGCATCGAGGTTTTCGATGCGCCGCATCGCGTTACATACAGCAGAATCAGCAGCATAATTATAATCAATAGTATTCTCATCAACTTGATCTTCTATAGCAATTGTGTTTTCTAAATTTTTAAGCAGAAAAGAATCAAGCAAATTATTTTTTAACAATCTCTGAGTAAATTGATTAATCGTGTCATCAGAAACATCGATGTTATAGCATTCATCATCATCGGAATTATCTTTACTCATAGATTGTTCCATGTTAAACTCAACCTCATCTTTTCCTATGGTAAGAGTTATTTTTTTATTAAAAACATCAATCATGGCCCTAGCAGTGGCTAAAAATGGTCTTCCTAATATTATAGGAGTTCTAGAATTTTCAGGCATATCAAGGATAACGAAGTCGATAGGTAATTCAAATTTATCAACTTTTATTAATATATTTTCCGCTATTCCTAATGGGTATTGTATGGACCTATCAGCTAGTTCTAAGCACATCCTAGTAGGTTTTGGTTCACCAAGACCTAATTTATCATACATAGAAGAGGGCATAAGACTTATACTAGCTCCTAGGTCGGCTAAGGCATTTTCAATATGCAAATTTTTAATTTGACAAGGAATAGTGAAACTCCCTGGATCTTTTTCTTTAGATGGAAGTTTGTTGAGCAATGCCGCTGAGCTTCTTTTTCCCATTGTGATGGTGCAAGCCTCTTCGAGTTTAGACTTGTTTGTAAGCAAGCTTTTCAGATATTTAGCATATTTCGGCATTTGCACTAGGGCTTCCATAAATGGTATGCTTAGCTGCAGCTGCTTGAGATTCTCCAGGAACTTCTTTTGATAGGCATCTTCTTTCTCTTTCCTCACCCTATGTGGGAAGGGTGGTGTTGATCGTTTAGGTTCAACAGAAGGTTCTCTTCTAATTACAGGTTCTGGATCAGTCTCATTTGGTTGCTCTTGCTCAGGTGGTAAAGAATCAGGGGAAATTTTATTTGTACTGTCATCCTCGGGTGTTTCTCCGATTTGAAAGGTTGACTTTCCGCCTCTAGTTGTAATTCCTTTCAGATCGTGCCTTACCAAAAGAACCTTGTTAAGTACTGTTGACAATTGGTGCACTTCAATTGCCAAATCATTGATCAAATTGTTTTGTTCCTTTAGTAATAGCTCATGACTGCCTTTGAATTCGGTGATAAAGTTCCTTGCCTCATGATATTCTTGTTCATTGGCTTGAGCGATTAGTAGTGCAAACTCTTCCATAGTAAGGTTTCTTTGGGGTCTTCCGAACCAGTTTGGGAAAATATCGAACATTGATCCTGAAAATTAAGAACAAGAAGATTTCAAAGTAAAAGCTTCCAAGTATAAGGATAAGTCAGAATATTTTCCGTTCGAAAATTAGAAAAGAATAATAGTTGCTGATATCTGCAGACGATGCGCCGTATCCAAAGAGTTGGATACGCCGTATCTTATAATCGTTAAAATTTTAATCAGACTTTATTCAGAAAATAGATACGCCGCTTTAGAATTTAAGAATGCGCCGTATCGAATTAATTAATCAAAAATCAACTTATCTAATTAAAATTAAATGCGTCGTATTAACGAAAGTTAATGCGCCGTATTTTCGTTACGTTTAAAAATAAAAGATTTTTGATTTAGTAAGATGCGCCGTATCGACAGAGATCGATACGCCGTATCTGTTTAATAATCCGCAAACTGTTTTTAATTAAAATAATAGATACGCCGTATCTGCGAAAGCAGATGCGTCGTATGGCGTTAATGTTTTAGAAAATTTTTTTATCAAAAACAGATACGCCGTATCTGCAAAAGCAGATGCGTCGTATTACTTTATCGCTTAGAAAAAATTTTCTTATTAAAAACAGATACGACGTATCTTGGGGAAAAGATGCGTCGTATCGAATTAATTAAACGCGTTGTATTATTAAAAAAAATTAAACGCAATACGCCGTATCTGAGAGATCAGATGCGCCGTATCGTTTGATTTAGCACAGTACAACGATAGCAGAACAGAAAAATACGAAAAATAAAAACAAAAATTTAAACACACAAACGAAAATAAACACACAAAAATAAAAAGAAAACAATTAAACACACAATACAACAAATATGCAAAATAGTACAATGATGCAATTAATCTAATAAAAAGAAAAACCTAATTAAAATACTAATCAAATTAACAGATAATAACAATTCACTCCCCGGCAACGGCGCCAAAAACTTGATGCGCGTGATGTGTCGTTGCGGTTTAGCAGTTTTAATGCCTACTCAAGTTTTAAATTTATATTTAGCCGACTTATCAATAACACACACACTTAACGAGCAGTGTACCCGGTCAGTATGAAGATAATGGTAAGTAGAGTGTCGATCACTAAGAGTGGAACGTATTATCTCGTTAATCTAATCAGCATTTTAATATCCTAACGCAAGGGGGTTTCAGCCTGAGAGACTGGCACGATTTGTTGTAATTAAATAATAAAATAAACCAATAGGCACGAATCAGCAAGTAGCACACACGTACACAGATAGATACTAGAGACAATAAGAGGGCTGTCCTTATGATTAAGTAGTTTGTCACTTGTTTTATTGATAGCTTTATATGAAGTGTATGTAATTAATCCTTTCTCGTTGGTCCTATTCTCATCGGCGAGTAAACCCTTAATGATTACTTATGTCTAAAAGTTATTCCTAAGTGATCAATTTAGAAACAACCGTGGGAGCCACATTATGTCCCGCAGTCAAATGCCCGCAAGCCACTAATAAACACAGAGGTTATCAATGCACTAATAAGTAGTAACCAAAGACATCAACATATAAACTTTAATTGATGGGAAAGCAAGTATTAAAGGGAGTGCAATCTTTCCGTTGTCACATTACACAAGCCACCAATCCTGATGAATTAAAGTTTGCTAACACAATAAAACAAAACTACTTAATGAATTAAATACATGCAGCACCTTCTTACAGCTCTTGTATCTTCGATTTGGGTGTGTCTTATGCTGCCTCCTTGACTGAATTCGTCCTTTTGCTCTGCTGTCCGAACTTCGGTTTTAGGGTTTCGAACTCTTAAATTCGTCTGGTCTACGGGGTATTTATAGTTTCTGTCTGAGGAAAGATGCGGCGCATCTACTAAGTAGATGCGGCGTATGTACTTAACTTCGCGTGGGGTCCAAGATTATAATATTCAGGAATATTCGTACACCGCCAGAAGATGCGGCGTAACCCTTGATTAGATGCGGCGCATGTCCTCTTGTATCTTGGATCGTATCTGGTGATATCTTGATAGAGATGCGGCGCATGTCGAGAGTGAGATGCGGCGCATCTGGAGCAGAATTGACTTGATCTTGTCCATGTCAGTAGACTTTCACTTTATGCACGTTTTGCTCCGTTATTAGTCCAAAATCGCTAAGTTTCACCAAATGCTTGTTTTTACCTGAGAATTACAAAAGTAAACAATTAAGTATCAATCCTCATACATAATATAGTAAAACAAGTCAAATTAATAGGATAAATGATAGTAATAAAATGTACTTATTTGAGTTCATCAGGAGGAATCAAAGGAAAGATTACTGGTAAAGGTACAATCAAAACCAGTAAATTAGATTTTGAAAATGTGTACTTTGTGAAAGAGCTTCAGTTTAATCTCCTTAGTGTTTCACAAATGTGTGACAAAAAGAATAATGTTCTTTTCTGTGAGACTGAATGTCTTGTTCTTTCTCCTGATTTTAAGATGCCTGATGAAAATCAAGTACTTCTTAGAATTCCTAGAGGGAACAATATGTACAGTGTTGATTTAAAGAACATTGTTCCTAAGGAGAGTTTAACTTGTCTAGTAGCAAAATCCTCATTGGATGAATCTATGCTTTGGCATAGAAGGCTTGGTCATATAAACTTTAAAACAATCAATACAATTGCAAAATATGATTTGGTCAGAGGTTTACCCAAAAAGATTTTTCAAAATGACCAAACCTGTGTTGATTGTCAAAAAGGCAAACAACATAGAGCTTCTTGTAAGCCCAAGACTCATAACTCAATTTCTCAAGCTTTATACATGCTTCATATGGACCTTTTTGGTCCTACTAATGTGAGTAGCTT